>OW445483.1:2665514-2707998 GCA_918226075.1 Microctonus brassicae
AGGCCTGTGAGAATCCGTAGTAGATCGACCGCTGAGGGGGAACTAGCGGGTTCCACCACTACACCGGGACCGTATATCTCCCACTGTGCGCCGCGAGACAGTGATGGATGCGCAGTCCACTATTGCGCAACGTACCACGCGGAGTGGGAGCAGCCCGCCGCGGCTATATAAAGCGGTGCACGAGCGATCAGAGCTCATTCTTGATCGCTTGCTCGGCTTCGAGCAACACGAGTCCAGCGACCCGTATCCAGTCTACCGAACGAGAGATCCAGCAGAGAAGAATAACAGTTCTTTTCAGAACCAGTGATGTGATGGGAGCACACGTATCTCATGGCAACTAAGTCTCTCTCCGCAGCCCTGTATGTATAGTAGCGGAATACGGGTAGTTCTTATGTCCTAATCATCAAATAATAATATCTGTGCAAAAATATTTTGAAACCATGAAACAAATATAAATAAAGATGAAGTATCCAGGAAACAAGTAATTTACACCACAAGCTATAAACACAACACCCACTTCATAAATAATTTAAACACATCAAATGTGAACACAAACATAAATATTACTTTTATCTCTAATTGTTTAGTATATGTGCGATGGCAGTGGCGGTTAAGTTGCCGACTGTGAATAGGTGTATATAAAAAGGATTGAGTTCAAATCCTCGAAATAAATTTTTTTTTTTTATTTGAATGAATATATCAAGTATTGATATATCTATATATGCGTATGTAAGCATCTGCAAATGAAAAACATTGAGCGGGAATGAAAAATTTTGCAACAATAAATTTCAAAGCGAAATTATATTGAAATATTTATTTGAATCAAACTGGAGAAATACAAGAATACCAACATTCGTTGTGAAGGTAAGGGAAACTGCAGAAAAACCTTACTAGTATTCTTACAAATTGAACAAATTAAATGAATCGAATACATCTATATACATTTACAGCGCCAGCCATGTCCATTGCACGAAATGACGTAGTGCCCATGATTTTTACTAGAACAAAAATAACATAAATTGAACATCTGATATATAAAACAAATCGTCTCTATAACGATGCATAGCAGCATAAAATCGAAACTAAAGAAAAAGAGAAATGTTAGTAAATATAAAGATAATTTAAAGAGATGATGATAAGCAAAAACCATTGCCATACATGAAATGCAAAATAAAGAGAACCGAAAAGAGTAAATGGACCAAGCTTGAAAAGGGAAACTAAAATTTTGTTTTTGTATGCAAATTTACATGCGTAGAATCAGCACAAAAAGATTTTGTTATCGCACCATGCGCTTGAAAATTGGACCGTAACTTACATATTGCAGCTACAGGATCTGTGCTGATCCGGTTCCGCTTTTTGGTCACTACATCTGTAACATTCGAAAACAAGCGTTCTGCTTCGGCGTTTGAGTGAGGGAGAACGAAAATTGAGTCAATTAATTTTTTTAAATTTACAAAAAGTAGCGCGTTAAATTGATTCTTACATGAGAAAATTTCTTTACACATGTTTTCTACTGAGAGCAATGATAAAATTTGAATATCTTCGTCATTGAAATGATTTGGCAAATCCAACCATTCCTGGTTAACGTTATTTACCAAATCAACGAGATTGAATTTTGAAAAAAGATAATTTAAATCATTGAATTTTTTTCTTGCCTCTTTGGACAAAGCAATCTCAGGATTAAGAATTTTAAGATTACAAAAGAATTTATCACAATATAGCAGTCTTTCTATTTTCAGCTGTAGCTGTTCTGTAGAATAATGAACAATTACTTCTAATTTTCAAAACAATCTCACTGTTTAACGTATTTAGAAAAATTTTGACAATTGTCACCGACTTCAATAGATAACGTAAGCAAAATGTTATCAGGTACCATTGAATTAATTGTAATATTATTCAACGCATCCGGTTCCAAAAAGCACATTGCCATCTGCTTCAGTATCCATTCGCTACGTTCCGCTATAATATGAATTTGTGTTTCACGACTTTGAAAAAGAGCATTAAACTTATTGAAGGTATTCAAACTAAACTCTAAGAATAACAAATATGAGCGAAGCTCAATTATTTTTGAAGCCATCATAAATATCAATTGCACTTTTTATTATTTGCTCAATAGACTCTAATAAAAAATAAATTTTTAAAGGTTTCCAATTCTCTAAAAGCCTCGCGATACAATTATGCAAAGAGAGCCGTCTAGTCCCTGCGACTTTGAGTATTTTTCTTTCCGATACGTTATAAAATTGTTTGAATTCTTTTAATTGAGCTGATCTTCCGGGACTGCAAGAAAAATATGTTCCAACTGAGTGCAAAAAATTTGTGAAATATTTTGGTAATTGTGCACAAGCTTTTGAAGCTATCAATGCTGATGTATGACAAATACAATTTGACAAAATTAAATTTGGATTGACTTCTCACAGATGTGTGACAAAGGAATCATGTTTTCCAACCATCACTGACGCATTATCTGAAGCTACTGCAACTATATTTGTTAATAGAAAATTACGTTTTTCAAAAGATGATTCAAACGCTTTACACAATTTTGCTGCTGAACAATCGGTTGCGTCTAAATGAACTAATTCAAATAACTCAATAATTATTTCTCTATTCGGCGCTACGTATTCAACTAATATGCAGAGCAACTTATTACCGGCGGTAGTTGTGCTCTCATCAACTAAAACTGAAAATTTATTATTATTGAGATTTTGAGATAAATCTTGCGATTGTTTCTCACCTAAGACATTATTAATTATGTTGGAACACTTTTTTCTTGACATTGCCAAAATGCCAGGAATACCCTTCATAACACGAATTGGATTGAATAAGGCAACCAGACCGTCAACAGAAGAAATAGGCATATTATTTGTTGCGATGTATGCTGCATTTTTATTTCTGCTTTTTGCATGTTTTCTTTGGCTTCTTCTCCATCAATTACGTAGCTTTCGTCATCTGAAGCAGATGGCAAAGTAGGATCTACTATTCGCGAATTTTTATTATGTTTCTGGATTCAGCATGTGCCATCAAAATTGATTTTTCGCATGCAATTTCAATCCCACAAAACGAGCAGGATGCTTTGTTTTCATTCGAAGTTGGACGTGACCAATTTTTAAATAATTTATTTTTTAATCATGTATCATTAAATACTTTCCTTTTTGTTGTTGTCTTTTCGTCATCCATTGAATTCGATTCTATCTCTATTTGGGAAGCCATAATCGATGATGATGATACACACGATGATGATACACACTTCGAAAACATAATAGGCGGTTAACTGTTTCCCGCTCAATTGTTTGTTTTCGTATATAGATTTACATAGTCGGTAGTGGATGGATGATACAGGGCGCTTATAGTATTGCAAGGATGGCTACAGCTATGCATTTCAAGCGTGGAGAGGGAAATCGGTTGGTTGCCATGAGATACGTGAGCTCCCATCACATCACCGTTCAGAACTTCTTCGCAGAGTTGCCAGACGGGGGCCAAAACGACAGAAATGTGTCTCTAACACATAGAAGCGTGCGCCTCGTGTGTGTAAGCTCGGCTGAAATAAAGAGACGGACATACTAAACTTGTCTCTCCCTTCGAATGCGGACGAAGATTATTTGAATAAATAAATTGCTTCTTATAATGAGTTTTGAGCGTAAAATATGATTTCAGGCCCTAATATGAAGTGAGCTAGAGTAAATGAACAGAAAATTTTTTTTTTTATAAAATTTCATGAATAAGCTACACTATAATAGTACTAAACAAGTATTAAAACAGTACTGAAATGATATTTCAGTTCAATAATAGCACGGAAACAAGTATGCGCGATGGTTGAATATTATATTAGAAAAATTTGAGTCATTGCTTCAATGGCGTGGTGGTAATTTGCTTGCAATTCTGTCACAAGTATGCGAGTTCAAGTCTCGTATTTTCAATCATCGATCAGTGATGTGCTGAAGATAAAATCCTATCGCATGCGCACTAATAAATACATGGCGCTGTAAACCTATATTTATTATTTTATTATTTTATTGTTTTATTATGAAATAAGTAACGCAAAAAAATTATTTTCATTTTATGATACATATATAAATAATGATGATGATAATGCGGATAACATTGATGAATGCAATGATGATTATGAACATATGAACGAGATTGTAATACATTTGAAAAAAAAATTTGTTTGAATGATAAAATTTAACTACAATATACGAATCACAAATTCAAAAATAATTGGAGGACGTTAAGTTATTTACGTTGCAGGGACTCAATTCCAGGAATTCATCCTCTGAAATGCTACAAAATGAGCATCAAATAAATAAATTATCGGCTTCATAATTGAATTTAAATTACAGTATTTTTGTTAATTTTCCCAATATTCAGCAAGTTGTATAAAATCACAAAAGTTTGGGTCGAGAAAATCCTTGTTAGGGGTTGTTCAAGACATAATAGACTACGTCCAGTTAACTTTTGGTAAGATTTGGAGTTGATAGAAAAAAGTTATGAAGGGTTAAAGTTAACAATTTTTGAAAATTTGTCAACTTTGACTCGAAATATTACCGATTCCCAGATACGAATGAACTTTTTGAAGGCACCTGCTCAAAGATCATACATCAACGAAAAGAATCAGCCCAAACAGAAGAGAATCGGTTGAAAATTGAATGTTTGGCAGCCATTTGAAAATGATCATTTTACAAAAATTTTCATCATTTTGAATCTTGTTATAAACAAAGGATAAATGATCAAGTGGTTTGGAATATTTTTTTTTACATACTAGACAATGTAATGAAGAGAATCAGATCACAACGATTTGAATCGAGCTTGAAGTTTCGGAGAAAGAAATTTTTAAAGGTAGGCTGAAAATGTTGATTTTTAGCCCTTTTGAAAGCTCGTTTTCTTGATCTATGGATGATAGAGGGTTGCAATTTGGCATGAGAGGTTTTTTTTATAAGGTACTCCAAGGGAAAACATCAGCAGCAAAATCGAGCCCCCCCCCCCCCCCCCCCCCCTTCCTGCCACCCAGTTTCATCGAAAAGTAATGGATCTACTCATATATATTATGGTGCCTCATCTTCAGGCGATATTTTTTTTGTCTGTCATCTCTGAAAATCTGATGATAAATAAAAAAAAATATTTTAGTTTGCAAAAGATTCTGACTTGATTAGAGGCTCATCGAATTCAATAATTCGATTTCCCATACAAATAACGGGAGAAAATTATTTTTTCGACTTCAACTCGATTTTACTGAGAATCGAAAATTTTTTCTGGTAAAAATGAATGGACAGCTTTTGTAAGGCATTAAATTTGCTACAAAAAAGTTGTTTACCGATAACGCTGTCCGACCAAGAGTTTTCGAGTTGAAGAGCTGAAAAGCTGAAAGTTGATTATAATTGACAACAATTTTCATTTGAACTGTAATTTATTAATCCGACAACTATTTCTATCTTATAATAAACGCTATAATGCTGAATTAACAATGTAAGAGCTTCAGACAGTTTATTGTAGAATAATAATTAATGTTAAATCAATAAATTCTAGTTTGAAAAAAATTTATTGTCAAATACAATCAACTTTCAGCTTTTCAGCTCTACAACACGAAAACTGTTATTCGGAGAGGGTTCAGGGTGAACAACTTTTTTTTCAGTGAATTCAATGGTCTATAAAAGCTGTACATTCATTTTTCCCAGAAAAAATTTTCGATCATTAGTAAAATCGAGAAAAAAATTTTGTCTCGTTATTTGTATGGGAATCGAATTATTAAATTCGATGAACCTCTTATTGAGTCAGAATGTTTTTCCAAACAGGAATATAATTTTTTATATTCAAATTATCAGATTTTCACTGATCACAGACAAAAAAAATATCACCTAACAATGAAACACCCTAATATACATATTGTTACGTCCTAGATGTAATTATTATTTCCTGTTACAGCTCTGATTACGGTTGAACCTTATGATGTTTTTTGTTCTAATGAAAATGCAGTTGTGGAACAAAAATTGTTTTCTACATAAATAATGAGGACAATGAAATCATAAATATCGATTGTGTTTTGGATGAAAATTGTAAGAAAGGGCAATGTGGAAAACGGCCATTGCGAGGATTGAATAGAAAAAAAGTTGTGAAGGAAATTATGAATAAAGGAATCCATGTGTATCATGCTGATAAAAGGAGGGAAGTTCAACAGTATAGTGATCCACAGCCCTCGATTTCACCAAAAGATGAGGTTTCGTCAAAAGCAAAGTCTGATGATAAAATATCACACTATTGGAATGAAGATCCTGTATTAGCATTGTGTATTCTGAAAACAAAAAACAAAGGAATTAATGTAATACAGCATATAGGACATGATCCCTTTTTCATCTACATTTTTTCCAACTACCGAATAACATTATGGAACCTATATTCTGATGAGACTCCGATCATATTCGATTCAACATTCGGAATTGCAACGAAGATTTGCCGCGCTGGAAATACAAAATCTCATAGCCGCTATTTACATCTTGGTATTATTAATTGCGAACTTGGACAGTATGCGATATGCTCTGCAATCACTGGAAAACAGGATACTCTGCCAATACAAGGGCTCCTAATGCGCTTCGTTTGAGCTGGAACGAATAATCCGAAACAAGTTGTAAGTAGTCAATTTTTACTGCTAATTACTACTATGAAGTAGATCAGGACTCAAAAAATTATTGTCTGATAGAATATGTTCTTCAGCATTGATACTACATTTTTATAACAAAAAATGGTTTCGGAGCTATTCCAAGATTTCACGACTACGGGAATTGAGGTTTTTCCATTGTTTCTACGGAATTATGAAATTCAAAAAAGTAATGTTATTGACTCGATATTCTATCACCAATGAATAATTTTGAAAATTTTCAATGAGCAGTTTTGGAAAATTTAATAATACAGTTTTAGCCTTCCTGGAGGCAATAATATATTGTGTGAAAATATATGAACGGAAGTTAATAACAAAACGCGATAATCGTACTTTTGTTGTAAAAGAATGTTTGTACTGCAGATGTTCAATGTTATACACAAATTCATGGAAATTCCTGCAACTAATTAACATTCAATTCCTATGAAATCTATAACATGCTCCGACATACCCTTAATTGTTACAAAGAACGTCGCTACAAAAAGAATGCCCACGAAAAGTAGCGAATAGTACACTTTTTATTTTTTCGCTTTGAATATTTGTGATGACTAAAATAGAATTTGTATTAATATGCACTCATTCTTCTAGATTTGTGATTCTTCCAGAGAACTGCTAACAGCATGTATCGCTACGTACACAAGATACCGTATTATCGAAGAATGCTGTGACGCATTTTTGTATAACAGTGATCAAGAGACACGGTAGTGTCTCGCGCCAAGTTCACTGCGAAGCGAGGTACTACGTACCGTGTATCTTTACGCGAAACTTCAAGTTGTAGGAGACCACTATGATGAGATCTCATATATGCACAATATTTAGCGGAAAAATAATGGGCGCAATCGGAAGCTCGTGTCCAAATTATATAGTAAAACTGATTTTATTTTTTTCCTACGTTTCGTATTATGGAAGATATATTGCGTTAAAGTTGAAAATTGTTGATTTTCACGATCAAAAAATTCAGTCTTGGTCGTCGTCGTCGTCTGTTCGTCGTCTTTATTCAATATGTTTGAGGTTACATAAGCTTGTCTCTCTCTAGTTGGATCGAAGTGTCCCCTAGTATCCTGTTTTTTCTCGCCTTATGGCCTATGTGTTTGTCTTGTTTTAGTCGAATTTTGGAAAGTCCTTTTCTAATACACATTATCGTTATATGTTTATCCTTCTCAGTCATGACCAAACTATTATTTTTTCTCTACTCTAGCGGTCAACTTTAACACTAATCGGAATTAATATTAAGAAGCAAACTATTATTATTATTATTATTATTATTATTATTATTTCTCCACTCTAGCGGTCAGTCCCAATATTAATCTGAAAATTTTTGAAGATGATGAGTTACCGACGAAGCATAGTTATATATAATGAAATTTCACATATATAGTGATGTCATCTTTTATAGATTTTTATACAGATGAATTATATTCATTTTCTATATGTTTACTAAGTATAAATCAGAAAATATCGATTATCTTCAAAAGTTTCAATTTTAATTATTGTACTTGTAGTAAAAAAAGAAGTGATATCAAAAAAGGACAAACTTTTTTTAAAAAAAAAGAAAAAAAAAGGCGCCAAGTTCATGTGTGGCAAAAAAATTGAATTACAAAAATTACTTTGCAAAAAGTTTTTATGAAAAAGTTACTTTGAAAAAATTATTTTACAAAAAGATTTGATATCAGTCATTTGTTTACCAAGTACACAATATAAGGTTATACATATACATATATAGACTTACTATGTATTATATATTATATATTATATATTACATATTTGTTATACATTGTATATTATATATTATACATATATTATATAATACATAGTAAGTCTATATATAATATATAATATATAATATACAATGTATAACAAATATGTAATATATAATATATAATATATAATACATAGTAAGTCTATATATGTATATGTATAACCTTATATTGTGTACTTGGTAAACAAATGACTGATATCAAATCTTTTTGTAAAGTAATTTTTTCAAAGTAACTTTTTCATATAAACTTTTTGCAAAGTAATTTTTGTAATTCAATTTTTTTGCCACACATGAACTTGGCGCCTTTTTTTTCTTTTTTTTTTTAAAAAGTTTCATTGACAACGAAACTTTAATTTCAATAGATGTTGCTCACTACGTGAAAATATGGGCAAAAGAATATTACTGATGCGGGAAAGATAATAAAAAATTTATTACTTGTATGCAGAAGCGAGACGGATGGATTTCTAAAAAATGGACAAAAAACAAAAACTGAAACGTGCAAAGGTCATCTAAAGGCACTAATAACCGATGAGGTGGAAAAATATAAGAAGTTGAGCCACCTACTTGAAACTGAGTCTAACTCTGAAATGGAAAGTGATTCTGAATCCGAATCCGAAATTGTGAGTGACTTTCATTCTCAACTTCGCTCACAAGAATCTCTCAATTGCGCGAAAAGAATGATATTCACCAGAGGTAAAAAAGTGTTTTTGGATTCAAGTCAATGGAAGTTATGGGCTGAGTCAATCAATCAAGTCGACGTGAAAGAGACTGAGAAAGGAGGAGGGGATCATGAAAATGCCTATGCTGATCCCGAAATCAGCAAAAAATTGATTTTCGAATGCGCCCACATCGCCCCATGTGGAATAATATTTTCAATAATAAATTTATTGAAAATCATGTTGAACCTAGCTCCAGTGCACCAGTAGAAAGTGAGACTAGAAAAATTAAACACGGAGTTTGGAAAAAAAAAGGCAAGATAACGAGAGTTGATGTGACTGTAGAGGAAATCATAGATTATCATGACGGTCGATTGAGAATCTAGAATACAAGTAATGAAGAAAATGTAAAATTTATGCCACATCATGATAGAAACAGTGGAAAAGAGATGGTCTGTGATATAGAAAGTAATCGAAATACTACTATAGAAAAAATGATTGAAGGCGAGAAATATAATTTCGAGAACTCGTTTGATAAACATGATGCTGTAGATCCTATAAATACATCTACTCAACAACGATCACTGTTAAAAGAAATCACAAACGCCCAATGTACTTGTGGTTCACTATCTATACCTACATTTAATTATAAAATATGTAAAATACCGGTGCATGTTTCCAACAAATGTTCCGTCCTCGATGAAAATTCGGAAGATATAGATAGAATCTGTCTATCAATGTGATTCAAGTAATAATTAAAATTTTTAATTTTCCTTGAATGAAATTGAAAATCATAAAGGCTTAGCTCGTCAAGAATTGAGAGGAGATGTGAAGAAAGAGAGGCAAAATTTATATCTAGGACAAAGTTCGAAAAAAATTGCTGATACTTCATCTTTACTATATCTTTCAATTCAAATACCACACGTATACCTTGTTAGGTCCCAAGTGACCTTTACCCTTAATTCTGACGTCACGCGCCTGCGCTCTGTCACAGCGCGCCTATTTCAAATAAATAATCTTGCATCTCGAAACATGTTCTTATTTTAGTAATTAATCGATTCATTTAATTGTATTGAATATTCTTTATATAATATAATATTTCATTTACATTATGTAATAGTAGCTTTTACCTTAGAAATATCTATTTTTTACTGAATATAAATACCAACGTTTCATGAGAACTTCCCGTCAAAATTGCTTCACGATCAAACAGAAGAAATTAAAACCACAAATAACTTTCTCACACTAAAATGCTTATTTCACACTACGTATAAAATTTGAAACTTAACTAAAACTTTTATTAACTCGACTCTATGATTTTTCCAAGAAACATTGTTAACTAGAATCAGCAAATTGTAAAGTATCCCTACCTATTGAACTGTTCGACCAATAAGAGTCACCCTTTCGTCACTTCCAACAAATTATTAAATTGTTAACGTAAATTCAACCAATAGAAAATAACGTTTCAAACTGCTGACAGAAATATTCAAAGCTAAGTAAAAACTTGTCTATAAAAACTGAAACACAATGAATCTCATCAGTTCACTTTCTACATCTTTTACGACGATTACGAGTTCAAGCCAATCATCAACTAAGTCAAGTTAGAAAATACTAAGTCGACATCCAAATAGCCTGTGTGGCAAATCAAGTAGGCTTTGTGGCATTCAGTAGCCTTAGTGGCAATCAAATAGCCTGTGTGGCAAATCATATAGCCTGTGTGGCATCTTTAAGTTTTAAGTTATAACGATAATCGACAATCAAGTATTCCGTGGAAAAACATCTTAAATTCAATCAAATTCAGAATCGTCAAGTGAACTCAAAGAAGAATTAAATAGACAATAAATCTAAAAATGTAAATTATCTGTAACAGTTTGAGTGAACAAATTAATAAATATCAATTGAAATTATAATTGTTTTCCAAAAAATATAACCATCTCTGATTCACTTCATAACATTATCACGCTTCAGCTACGCATAGTAGTGGCGGGCAACGATCCTCTACCAAAATAAAATAATATTTCTGTTTTAAAAACCACGTCTAACAACACCTACGACGTAACAACCTATTCTCAAAAATGAAATATCAATGAGACTAGCATTCATAAAAATTGAGTCAAAACTATATTATTTCAAGAATAAGTATGGGTTCGATAGCCTGGCGCAAATTGTATTAGCTGCAGCTTTGGATTTCCCAGTCATCAAAGAGAAAATTTCTCAACTTTCTATTCCATTTTTTATTTTAATTAATGACTTGATAAAAAGAGGGATTACGTTTGATACTCACCGTCGAAGGGTTAACATTTTATTGAAGTTTTCGAATACAAAGACAAAAACGAATCCTGTTCACGTCGATTGTGCGACTGCAGTTAATACTTTGTACGAATATTTATTCAAAGAATGTGCTAGTTTCTGTAAACTTACAAAATGCTCAAACAAATGTCCGATTTCGAGAGTAAATTACTATACGCATATTATACAGCTGAATGTGCTATGCGATGAAAGATTATTTTCTACAATAAGAAAGCAAATCAGCAGAATAAAATCTTGTTCGTGCGGATCTCAAGCAGAAGTGGACGTCGAATGCGGTAAATGATAGTTTTAATTAATAAAAATTTTACTGAGAGAAAGTAGTTTACTTATTAGGGTGTTCCATTTTTTTGCGATATTTTTGATTCCGTGGTCCATGAGAATTTGATAATTTATGGGAAGAAAAATATTCCTGTTTGAAAAAAAATTCAAAGCTAATTAGAGACTTCGTTATATCACAAATTCGATTTCTCATATGAATAACACGAGAAATTTGTTTCTTTCAACTTCAACTCGGTTTTTGATAACAAGAAATTTTTTATGGAAAAAATGAATTCACAGATTTTATAGGGCATTATATTTGCTACAATAAGTTGTTTACCGCGAACGCTCTCCGACTAGCACTTTTCGAGTTGTAGAACTAAAAAGCTGAACGTTCATTGTAATTGACAACAAATTTTCTTCAAACTGGGATTTATTCATCTGACATCAATGCTTATCTCACAATAAACTTTATAAAGCTCCTACAACGTTAATTAAGCATTATAGCTTTTCTAGTAAGATGTAAAATTAATAAATTTCAGTTTGAGGAAAATTTGTTGTCAATTATATTCAACTTCCACATTTCCAGCTCCATAACTCGAAAACCGTTGGTCAGACAGCGTTTGCGGTGGAAAACTTTTTTGTAGCGAATTCAATGCTCTACGAAACGTGCCTATCCATTTTTCCAGAAAAAAATTTTTGATTACCGGAAAATCGAGTAAAAGTCGAAAAAAAATTTGTTTGTGTTATTTATATGGGAAATCGCATTTTTGAATGAGTAAAGCCTCCAATTAATTCAGAATTTTTTTTTTTTCAAAATCAAGAATTTTCTTCTACGGTACTGGAAAAATTTGAGGGTGTTCTTTGATCAATTTTGGGGCGTTTTTATTCCCAAGAAATTTTTCTTAAAGTCCATATAAATTGAGAAAAATATTGCTGAAGATTAAAAGTGAAATTTATTGTTCTAAACGCCATTTTGTATGAATAAAAAATTTTTTTATCAAGCTTAAGCCACTAACTTTTAGTTCAGGGTGCATGGACGCGTTATTTATCGGTATTATGTATGTAGAAAAATGCATAAGCAAAAAAAAAGTTTTTTTTTAAATTAGCAATTTTCACATAGAAAAACCCATTTTAGGGATTTCTAACCATCATTATCCAAAAGAGCGACCTTCAAACCATGGGGTACAGTGGTTCAAACATATTTTTTTCGATCAAATTCATTGTACCATGAATCTTTGAACTTTGGTGTCGAAAAGTGTTCTTTCAGGCGCTAATGGGTTAAGGCAATGTAAAATAATAAAATAAATTTTTTTTATTTTTTACTTTTCATCACTTAGTGATAAGAAAGTATTGCTTTCGTACGATTTGAAAACGCCAAAATAACGCTTGTAATCGCATTTTTCAACAATAATAATTGGAATGACGGATGGAAAAACTTAATATTAATGTTCAATGAATTGCCTCATTGTATAATATAAAAAAAAATTTCATGTTTTTGAAGGTCACGTACATGAAAAACGTGTTTTTTCCATGCCCGATGGACGAATATTTTATACATATAGTGGGAGTATCTTGAAAACTGCTGAACCAAATAAATCGAAAATTTATAGGGAGTTAATTATTATCGTGCTAACAATAAATTGTTATGTTAAATTTTGTTTCGACTTTCCGTTCGCCGTAAAAAACAAATATACACGTTTTCGAAAAAAATATGTATATTTTATATAATTTGTGACGAAAAATAAAGAAGCCACGTGATCTCAGGAGTGACTGGACCGAAAGACCTGAAATTTTGTATATAGCATTTGGATATCGGGGGGGTTATAAATGGTGACGTCATAATTCGATATGACTTCCGGTTTGACCGGAAATAACAAATACGTGTTTTTCGTCGCAGTAACAAATGCAATAACATAGAAGCCACGTGATTTCAGGAGTGGCTTGATAAAAAAGTCTGACATTTTGGACATAGCATAAGAATGTTCGGCGGATCATGAGTTGCTATGGCTCATTTCAATCGGATGTTTATATCGTGAAAAAATGACATTTATATATATTGTGGGAAAATTACATCTAAAAGTACGTATATTGCATTCGTCACCGATGTCAACGAACCTTGCTAGAGTTTTGCATTTCCGAGAATCCCTTATGAATGAAAATTCAAATAAAATATAAAAATAATTCTCACTGTTCATTTCCAAATGAATAAACGAATTAATAATCAAATATATGAATCGATAAATAAAAGTATACGGTTTCCGTGGCGCCGTCAAATGACGATGCATTTTTGTAGAACTCGACGAAATAAGACGTTTTTGAAGAATAAAAAATTTCGATATCTCGCTTAGTTTTCGAGATATCGAAGCTTCAAAATTTTTTTTTTTTCATTTTTATTTCTACGTTCGATATTTCGTCGAAAAATATCGAACATAACGTAGAAATAAAAATGAAAAAAAAAATTTTTGAAGCTTCGATATCTCGAAAACTAAGCGAGATATCGAAATTTTTTATTCTCCAAAAACGTCTTAACTCGTCGAGTTCTACAAGAATCAATTGTCATTTGGCGGCGCCACGGAAACCGTATAATCCCCATTATGATTATAATAAATCGATGTGGCAAAAGCTATTGCGAAAATTCCACAATCTTTATTATTATTCTGACTCTGAACTTTATGGAATATTTTTCGTGGTTTATATCGCATTTCGCCTGATCGTTGTCTACCTCTCGTCTAAATGGATGTAAACAAACGCATGTGACATTCCAATCAGCATGCTTTGGTGCGCACATTTTCAAAATTGAATTTAAATTCCAAGAATTTCGTAACAGTAGAGAATTCTACTATATTTCAATTCGTTTGTGAGAGAGAACAATAGAAATCGCAAAAACAAGAAAGATATACCAAAACAGGCACATGACCGTTTAATTAACCCAATTATTTAATTCAAACACTCGTTTATTTGGATCGAAAATTTTTATAAACTAACAAATTCATATTATGGTATTATTATTGAAATGATTCATGCGATCATTTGTTTATTTATCACTGTTGCCGTTGTGTATGTTGGGAAATAGTGTTATACCTATTCTTTCTCAAACAAATGATACGCGACCGTATTAAATCATCTAAAGACTTGATTTTGATCTATACGAAGGAAGCGCAGGAAATTTACCGTGTAGGTGATTGAAGTTTGCAGCGTCCGCCTCCAACGAAAAAACGATTTTTGCCAAATTTGTTTCACCGGTAAGATACCAAATGCACCCGATGAAAAATAATGCATCATATCAGAACAAAATACAGGATAGAAAAATACAGCACTACTCCGACCCCCAAAACATAGATTACATAGAAGCGACAAAATACGGAGAGATTGATGATACGTGAAAAAATAATAGAGACATTGCTTTTAATATTTATATTGTTCAGTTAAGAGACAAATAAAATATTTGTCAGCATTTTAAGATAATTTACAACACCCTATTATATATAAGAAAAGAAGAATATTTTGTTTAATCATGATAGTTAGTGCAGCTTATAGCAATTATTCTATTTCTCCATGGTCACGACTATTATGTACGATAGGTAACCATATAACGATTTTACAAACTTATGTATTTCAAATAATTCATGCGCAATAGCCATTATGATATCGCTATACATTTTTAATTCCATTTGGAAAATTCCTCCCTCGCATCATCTTTTTCTCATTATTTTAATTATATTTTCTCCACAGTCCATCCAATGAAGCCGTCCGGGAAACATCATACATATCCTATCTTGAATTCACTCATTTTTGTAGCAAATAATTTGCAGGTTATTTTGTATTATCACCGTACAACTGTTCATTTGCAATAAATAAAAGAGAATAGTATTTTACAAACTCACTCACAAATTGTTGCAAATTGGAATTGATTAAAAATAACACGTCTAGAGTCAGTTTCTGGGCTGTGGTCTGCTGTCTCCACATTAGTGACTATAATTATTGTTCATAACAATAGTAAATAATTTTTTTCCATATCCTGCATTACACTGCTATCTTACGGCAAAAAAGCGGCATATTCCTGTGCTATCATCCTGGCGGTAAGAGTCGTCTAAAGCCAGTTTCTGGGCTGCGGTCTGCTGTCTTCACATTAGTTGCCATAATTATTGTTTATAACAATGGCAAAGATTTTTTTCTCATATCCTACACTACACTGTTATCTCACGGCAAAAAAGCGGCAAATTCTTGTATTGATATGGTTTCGGCGGGACTAGTTTGAATTTAGGTTTGGGAAGGGTGGTTTGCCAACTTCATCTGAAGCTGACAGGTAATCCAGATTTATTTATGAAAATTGCTACAGCAAAATCGCGGCTTTCACGCATGATTTATGGATAATTCCCGGCAAAATATCCACTCTTTACTTTGTAGTTTTTGCAAAAGTGTCATGCCATCTTCAGAGACATTAACTCCATCGGAGTTGACCAGTATTTAACTCCACGGGAAATTTGAATCAATTAAATCATAGTATTTAATTTGACGGCATACAAGTTGTGATGTTGTGGCTTGCCACACATCGATAAATTGTAATGTAATACAGAACTACGGATGAAAAATAATATAACAACGGATGAAATGGAAAATAGAATTAATACGGATTTTACGAATGTAATATATAAATTAGTATAAATCTCATATGCACGATTTGAATGTGAGGGTGCAGTATAAGTGTAAGAAGTGGGAGCAGCAGCACGAGGATCGACGAAGCGAGCCGAGAGAGCAGCAATATGGCCGCCGCATGAGCGAGGCGAAAGGAAAACCATGGCGAACGTCGAGTGAGCAAGACGTGCGTGGTAGTGGAGAGGCTACCAAGATAGACGACGAGTGAGTAATGTGGCATGGAGAGAGCGTGCACTAGAAATAATAGTGAGGAATTATGTTTGTGAGTAAATAATACAACCAACGTGAAGCTGCTGAAGGATGGTGTGTGGTCTACGGAAAATCCCAAGTGGATTGCATTCGCGTCAAAAATAGCAGTGGGATGTATTTTTCATTCATTCAAAACGTGCATGAGCCGATCCCGGGCAAAACGACACGTAGCGAGCAACAAATATTCGGATCATTTCTGCCGCTCAACAATGCTCACTCATGTCGTAGTAGCCATCGTCAAAACAATATAATCAATTAAGACCATCCAGATAAAAGACAAATAAGTGTGATAAAATAAAATTGCTGCTGTGGAAAATGAACGTGTAAAGAAAAGATGCTGCAGTGTACGTGAAATAAGAGAGACGCGTGATTGTAGTGTGTATAAAACGAGTGTCCGGAAAAAATATTGTTGCGTCGATAGTTAATTTGTGTAAAATAATAAAGTATGAGAAGAATGAATGTAGTAAAATAAGGCGGGTTCTGGATCAATCTGCTTTATCATCACAGGTTTTGTTCCAAACTATGTCATTACCTACCTTACCAGCGGTAGTGATGCGAGTTATTATCTAGCTTACCTATTTGTAGGTCACACTATTGTAGGCCGTTTTTTTTTATCGGCAAGTGGGCATCATCGTTTTATAAGCGGTCTGAAATCCCAACCCCCCACCCCCTCATGGCTATTTCAAATTATGCAGATCATTTGTTTATCGATAATCACGTAATGTAAATGTTTATATCAACATAAACATATTCAAATGTCTATGTATATCATTTCTCATGATGCCCAATCTTCATTACATATGAGTCTGCTCGCGTTCGATTTGAAATCGTTCTCGATCGCAAATAATCACGTAATGTAAATGTTTATATCAACCTAAACGTGTACAAATTTGCGTAATGAATATAAATAATGTCAATGCTGCATTGTTTAGATTCTGGATTTGAGGAGTGAAAAAAATATGTAATAAACTTTTTATATTAAAATTTTCTAGACTATTGTAATAATTTCAAGCAATAAAAAAATAATTAAAATAAAATAAAAAGTAATATAATAAACACGCTGTAAAAATTAAATCTTGCTGATTTTTTATTTTTCCATATTATGTCACACAATATGCCTAAGTACTAAATTTGATATACTAAAGCGATGTCATGAATGGGTAATAATACTGATGGGTAGAGTGGGGGTAATTTTATAAATACAGGAATTTTTCGTTCATATCCAGTCATTCTGCAAGAGATATTCATATTGGTGACAGTAAGTGAATAAAAAAAATGGAAATTATATTGGGTGTGCAGGGTTTCAAGTGTCCGAGTAATCAATTCATTGTAAAAGAACTGCCAACGATTCTGATTGATGAAAAAGCAACAGATACTTCTGGAGTTACACGAATGCTTTTCAAACCACCGTTCAAGCGGCATGAACTACCGAAACAGTACAAAACAATGAATTTATGGGTAACGCGCAATTATCATGGAATTTTGTGGGATGCTGGAGACATATCATACGACAAGCTCAACGATGTTCTGCATATCATTCTGAAACGTGTGGGTTATATTTACGTTAAAGGATTGGAGAAGAAAAAATGGCTCTCTGATATCATTAAAGGATAAAAAACAATCATAAATTTGGAAAATTTGGGTTGTCCATCAATGAAAAATAATGAAATAACCAGCTGTCACTACCATGAATATCGGAAGTCTAGTATTATGTATCATTGTGCACTTGAAAACGTTAAACAATTAAAATGTTGGATTGAAAAAAAGACACAAATGCAGAGACCATCGATTGGTCGATCATTGGAGCTGTACTATCAATTGGAGGAGAGAATCGAAGACATGAAACCTTAAGATATTGCATATTTAACAAAAGATTTCATTCTGAAATTTGCACCAACGAAAATTGATAGGATTTGGAATAAACTACCAGAAGAATTACAAAAAGACAAATATATGATTGCTCATCGTAGATGTCGTAAACATTATAATCCCATGGCCATTGATTACGATGAATTTGATGGGATGATTCTATTAATGAAAGATTGTTCAATATGTAAGGAAGATAAAACATGATCACCTTTTTTGCTTATAAATAAAAAAATATTTTATCTTCATCATGAATGTATGAATATATTGATGATATAGTGTGGGAAATATGTAGGAATGTAAATATTAATAATAAAAATGATTCAAGTTATAATGTTTTTATTTATTTATCCATTGTAAATACCAAAATTCAGATTTCAACACATATATATATTATGACGGCCGCCTTTCCTCGAAAATACTAGAATCCGGATATTTTACCTTTACGGAGTTACCGTCACAAATGTTGTTACTTTTGTTCATTAACAACAAGGGATGCCACCCCAGATTAAAATACTCAATAGAATCCTGAGGTAATTCTATTGGCCAATGTTATCCCAGCGCTAGATTCCAAATGAGTCAAACAAAATAGGTTAATTATTATACTAATATTCAGGACAAATTATTTCGACACACACTTTTTGCTATTATTGTAGATTTAATAAAGAAGCAAAATAACTGATGACTATGAAAAACAAAATAATATAATAATGAAAACAATATAATATACTTTTGACTCGCTTGATAAACTCTACCTCTAGCGCAAAACTTATACTCTCTCCAATGAGGAATAATATTATAGCCTTTTCTAAGGGCCGTATTCAAATATTATTCCGGTTAATTATTTCTTATTACTTTTTTTCTTAAACAGTTTTTACATACTATTTCGGTTTAGTGTCCCAATTGGGTGCGTGCGATTCGCGATGGGTATACAAACCCTTACATTAATCCTTTTACTCAATTATATAAATTTCTCTTGATTTTACAAATCTTATAATAATATTAAATATTCTTATTTATTGTTTACGCGACTTGAGACGGTCATTGCTGCGCCGAAAGAAATATAAAATGAAGCAATTACTGAACTAATTTTTATCACCATGTGGCCGGATAATGGCGACACGTATCAATATATTATCTCAAATATCTTTACCTTGCAATTCGGCGAATTTATTAATACTCTTTTAATTCAACCACTCTATTGATTCCTTGATATCAATTATCTTGATAATATATCTATTTTTCTTGACAATGTTTACTTATTCTCTCAATTTCTCCTTAGATTTGTTCCTATTACAATTGCTCTTACATATTTTTCGGTCAGTCACGCTCTACACACATGGAGTACCAATCTCGAAGTGAAGTTAAGATGGCCGTCTTCTCGTTTCCTCGTGTTGCTTCGTCTTGTCCTTATTCTCGTTTCTCCTCGACGCTCTCTCCGGTCATCTCCCATTGGCTAGAACGCTGGTTACCTTTGTCTCCGGAACATGATTGGTTGGGCCTTGACCTTACGCGGACTCTGGCGGGTGATTACGCAATAATAATGCTGAATATATTGACGTAATTATTGATCTATTGTATGTTATCCATGCCACACCATTGCACGCAGTGGGCATATGCATTCCATACGCCATTTTCCGTAATCCTGCGATAACCTCTATTGGATTCGCACTCGTAGTGTATTTTGACAGGTGGACGTGTTGTTATCCGGCTTATTACTTTTCATTATATATTAGATTGTTGGTTGTTGTTTTCCAATATTTCTCAGTTGATCCGGATTTACTGATGCTGAGCTTCCATAGGTAAATATCCTCTCAATGTTTTAATGTATCTTCCACTCTGTTTAAACACTATTGCGTCTTATAGGTTATCCGGGTAGCTACTGCTTGTTCGTACTGGTTGTTATGATCTTTACTGTTCTTTTGCCAATTTTGATGGACCAAGAGAGAGATTTGGTTTGAATGCGATTGATGTTGATCTGGATTGTCCTCAGCTTGGCCACGATGTTGAAGTGTATAACACATGCACTCTATCAATTCATTCATACTTTTATTTCATACATTCGTCGAGGTACTATTTTCTATCTCTTTACATTTGACTTTGTTGTAAATTTATTATAATATCATATATTATTTCCTTCAGCGCAGCAACAATTTTTATGGCAATGATAAGTGATGATGAGCAAAGCCACATCATCACAATATATATATATATATATATATATATATATATTCCGATGCTCTTTATTTTTCTCATTATAAATGATTATTTATAACTTTTCAGTGAAACTGAACTCGCAATTTTTATATTTTCCGCCGATATAACGCATCATCAATTTCCCCTCAGTAGTTGCTTCGGTGAATAATTCATATTGTTGGCGATCGTTCAACAGATATTTTTTGATTCTCAATGGTAGGAAAACTTCGAATTCCTCATCTAAGATTAAGACAATACTGTCTCCAAATTTTGTCTTAACAGTTTTAATTCCAGACACTGAATAGTTCTTGTCCACTTCCAGTTCATTCCATGACTTGGTTGGTAAAAAATTATTCAAACGAGAAACTTCATTTAATTTATCAAAATTCATGATCGTTTCAGATTATAAAATTATAATAACTGTCTACTTAATAACTGTGTATTTAATACTGTGTACTTTGCTCAAGTAGCTTGAAATGATATCTCTCTCTGAGAGTTCTCTCTATATGTATAGAATCCCCCACCAATTTTTGCGATACATACAACAAAAATTCTTTGCTCCATTTACCTCCTACTTTTGAGTTCTTAGAAAAATTCATATCTATTCAGATTTTATTGATGATGTGATGTTTATATTTGATGAACTATATGTTCATATATTCATAGTCCCATTGCATCTAAGCGTGGAATATTCCACGAACTTTAACTGTTCTGTATCACCAAGTGTAGAATAAACCGCGAGAACGTAATTGTCTTTTATCGATGATCAAAAAAAAAATGTGTGGTGATATGAACCAGTCGCTAGTTTGAATGTCAATTATACAAATGGGTTAATGATCACGTAATGTTTATAATAACTCATATGTTAATGACAGCGTTTGTATATATTATAAACGTGTCCAAACGTGAAATATTTGTTATCATTGCGGGTCTTGGAATATCAGACTTTTGTTTATATCAATGAAAAGAAGCGGTCACAAGTTCTTCGATGATATTTGACTGATTTAACCTTCAGTCCCACTCTTTGCATTTTTTTCACTTTTCATCACTTAGTGATAAGAAAGTATTGCTTTCGTACGATTTGAAAACGCCAAAATAACGCTTGTAATCGCATTTTTCAACAATAATAATTGGAATGACGGATAAAAAAACTTAATATTAATGTTCAATGAATTGCCTCATTGTATAATATAAAAAAAAATTTCATGTTTTTGAAGGTCACGTACATGAAAAACGTGTTTTTTCCATGCCCGATGGACGAATATTTTATATATATAGTGGGAGTATCTTGAAAACTGCTGGACCAAATAAATCAAAAATTTATAGGGAGTTAATTATTATCGAGCGAACAATAAATTGTTATGTTGAATTTTGTTTCGACTTTCCGTTCGCCGTAAAAAACAAATATACACGTTTTCGAAAAAAATATGTATATTTTATATAATTTGTGACGAAAAATAAAGAAGCCACGTGATCTCAGGAGTGACTGGACCGAAAGACCTGAAATTTTGTATATAGCATTTGGATATCGGGGGGGTTATAAATGGTGACGTCATAATTCGATATGACTTCCGGTTTGACCGGAAATAACAAATACGTGTTTTTCTTCGCAGTAACAAATGCAATAACATAGAAGCCACGTGATTTCAGGAGTGACTTGATAAAAAAGTCTGACATTTTGGACATAGCATAAGAATGTTCGGCGGATCATAAGTTGCTATGGCTCATTTCAATCGAATGTTTATATCGTGAAAAAATGACATTTATATATATTGTGGGAAAATTACATATAAAAGTACGTATATTGCATTCGTCACCGATGTCAACGAACCTTGCTAGAGTTTTGCATTTTCGAGAATCCCTTATGAATGAAAATTCAAATAAAATATAAAAATAATTCTCACTGTTCATTTCTAAATGAATAAACGAATAAATAAATAAATATATGAATCGATAAATAAATAAATGAATGAATAAATAAATGAATAAATAAATGTATAAATAAACAAATAAGTAAATAAATAAAAGTTAACATTGATAAACATTAAAAAATATTTTTAAATTTTATTTTTCATTTTTTTTTTTCATTTTTTTTCAAATTTTTATTCGTAAGAATGAATGATTGATTACTTGAGAATCTAATACCGATTTTTCGTGACATGAATGATAAGCGAATAAATAAATGAATAAATAATTAAATAAACAAATAAATAGACAAATAAATAAATTTATGAATAAATAAATAAATAAATGGGTGAATAAATTTTCATCAATAAATTATAAATAAATAAACAAATAAATAAATTAACAAATTCATATTATGGTATTATTATTGAAATGATTCATGCGATCAACGATAGTGATGAAAAGTACCGGGCAAGTCTACTTGCCTAATCATTTGTTTGATGATCATTTGTTTATTTATTTTTTTTTTTGCTTTTATTTTTAAGTGAGGGTGGTAAAAGGTGAAATATCATCTCATTTACAGATTTTGTAAAAGTATAACAGTTCATTGCTAAGAGTGTTAGTGAAACATGTATGACAAGAAAATTTTCAACGATCTCATCAATTCAATGAGAAGTGCATATGAAACACTTCTCTCAATGCATTCTGATGCATCGTTTGATTCGTTGATAACCACGTGAGAACAGATTAGTAATGAAAACGTGCAATGTTTGAATAAATTTTTGAAGACGACACATCTAACTGTGGATGAAAAATTACACATTTTGCCAACTATTGCGCATCTCAAATCATTGAGTGCAAAATTTAATGAGCAAAAGTATCGATGGAACTGTCAACGAGAGCGCCATCAATGCAATATTGTCGGTGGTAATATTGGAACTGTGGAAAATCGTATTCAATGAGATGACACCGAAACAGCATTCAATAGTCGAATCAAAACTGGCATCATTACAAATCTACACCACATAGATATATCCTCATTTTTATTAGATTCTAAACAAATGATTGTCAATAAAGTGAAACGAATATTGCAAGATGATGGAAATATAAAATTGAATGTTGTATTTGCATGTCGTTATAAAAGAATTAAGAATAGTGAATTAATTGAAGAAATTTAATATTTCAATACGAAAAATACACCCATCTTGCTATCAACTAATATGAATGGGTGGTTCGATGAAAATGTTGGTGAACACCTTTCAAAAAAAGTGCAATTGTTTGAAGAGGGTGTATCAGGATGGTCAATGGATGAAATAATTAATTTAATGGTGAATATCAATCAATACATCCCATTAAAGGGAGGACTATCAACATGGGTGGATCTACCAAATGATATCAAATTGAAGAAAGCCGTTGTGATCATCAGGAATGACGATGAATTTTGTTTCTTGTGGGCAGTGACAGCAGCACTTTATCCAGCTTCCCGAAATGTAGACAGAACGTCATCTCATCCACATTTTAGTGTAGTGAACCTAAACTACGAGGGACTATGTTTTTCATTTGCGTTACGTGATATTAACAAATTCGAGGCAATGAATAATTTGTCAATAAATGTTTACGGTATTGAATGCGATTATAATAAACAGAAAAGTGAAATCGTTCCATATTATATAAGTAAACATGTCAATACGAATAATAAGTCACCAATTCACTTGCTTGGGGTGCAAGATCGCTCATTGCAAAATAAACTTCCATAGTTGCACTATCTTTGATAATGATATGGTAATAATTGAAATGGATCGTGTCAAAATTATATTTAATAAACCAATATATATAGGATATTGTATTCTTGATATATCGAAAATATTCATATTTGACATTCATTACAATTATATTAAGAAAATGTTTCCACATCAACAATCCAAATTAATGTATACAGATACTGATAGTCTCATCCATCATTTAATTACACCTGACGTGTATGAAATCATGAAACGTGATATACATAAGTTTGATACTAGCGATTATCAACAAAATAATATTTATAATATACCGTTAATGAATAAGAAAGTATTAGGTTTAATGAAAGATGAGAATAATGGTAAAATTATGACTGAGTTTGTTGGGCTACGTGCAAAATTATACGCATTCAAAGTATTAGGTGATGATAGTGATAAAAAGAAAGCTAAAGGTATCAAAGGGTCATCATTGCGTCAAATAACATTTAATGATTATAAACAATGCCTTTTCAATCATGATAATTTATTTGTCAATCAATATTTAATTGGGAGTAAGAAACATGAAGTTTGTACAATACAACAACGAAAGCTGGCACTGAGTTGGATGGATGACAAACGAATTATCTCACATCAAACGACTGATACTTTACCATGGGGCTTCCAAGAATCTCACAATAATGTTGATGATTGTGACGTGGAAATGTTATAGAATAAAATATTGCTGTAATATTTATTGGTATAGAGGAGGAAATAAAAAACTTTTTCTGTTTACATGTCTACTTTATTTATCCAACTATTATGTGAATTATCAAATCCCAACCATTTTACATATCTTTTATTTCCACGTGTACGTATAACTTTTTCCACAAGATAGGTATCTGGATATTTCACTTTGCTGAGCTCTTCTTCATAGAAACATCCGCCGATTCGTTGATCCTGGTAATTGATAAGTTTATATGTTGGAGGAGTGGTATTCAGCACTTCGTCGATGGTAAATATTTCAGTTGTCCAATTTGGTGTATATCCCTTCTCGAATAAATGTTTATATTTGCTCATTCGAACTTTATCACCGATTTGAAATTTATGTCTCTGCTTTTCCACAACATGATGATGCTTGTATACAGTTCGAAGTAGAATTTTTTCATTCATTGTTGTAACTTCTTGAGGTTTCATTTTGATCGTTCGATGTTTGGTATCATTGTATTGCGCAATCAAATCAGGTATTATGTCAATCCACTTGTATGTTCCACGAAGACTGAATTGTTTCCACATTTTATTCTTTAGGGTACGATTAAAACGTTCACATATTGAAGCTTTCAAACTGCTGAATGTTGAATACAATTCAATATTGTATTGTTTCATGAGTAATTTGAAATCTTTGTTGTAAAATTCTTTTTCTCGATCAACATGTAATTTTTTCGGTGTCCGTCTAGTGTTCAAGATGGATTCCATTGCATTTGTAACATCTTTCCCATTTTTAGTCTTTAAAGGTATGGCCCAAGCAAACTTTGAGAATATATCAATCACTGTTAGCAAGTACTTGGTATCCATTATTTTTCGTTGCATATGCTATCATGTCAACGAGATCTGCTTGCCAAGTCTCATCCAATCCCCTCATATCAACATGACGTCGAGCATAATGTACACGAGCAGGTTTATGCAGCTCTTCCACTAATGCCACCTTTCTGTTCAATATTGTGTCCACGTTTTTGTCAACCATTGTGCTGCTTATATTTCTTCAACTGTTGGATGTGAAATGATGCTTGAATGTTGGAGGCAAATGTTTTTTCTATGTTATTGCTGTGAATTTTTTTGAACATCAATATCATGACGTATAGATGCAATATTTTCTTTTTGAATATCAAAATTATTGCGCATAGTTGATACATTCTTTTTTTGAACATCAACATCATTACGTATAGATGCTATACTCTGTTTAATTTGTTCAAGTTCATGATTGATAGTAGTCATCATAGTTCCAAAGGACACCGCATCATTTGCATCTTTAGGACTAGCAACATTACATAACCGTTTATTCACCATGTCATACTGACCATCAGTGGTGACTTTGAATCCATAGCCAGGAGGACCACGATTACTATCTTTGTCAACACCTTTTTTCAATTTCCGACCAAATATATCTACACTCATTTTTCCTACGCACCTGGTTGTTACAGTTCAACGGCTGCCTGATGAATGAATTGAAAAAATATGTAGCGGTGATTAGTGAATAATTTCAGCCTCTCGTAATTCCTCAATGATGGAGATGATTTCATTCGTATGACTAGAATTGCCAGCTGCTTGAGATGCTAAGAGTAGACGAAGACGATCAACAAGTTCATTTGAATCATCCCAATACACATAATCAATTGCTTGATTATTTTTCTCACTAATTTTATAGTAGGGTAATGCTTTCCCCAATCTTTTTCTCAGCTTCATTTTTTTCTGTGGTGATGAAATAGAATTTGCGATGTAATATTTATATTTCAAACCTTTATCCAACATCAAGCTTCCATCAGGATCATAACGTTTGTATAATTTGTTGGTTGAATTAATGATTTTGTTATAATTTTTTTTATCAGTATCACTTATGAGTGATACATTCGGTGTTTTGTTAAATAACAACTCACTTAATCCGGGTGTTTCTGAATATTGTTCATTGGCAACACTAATCATGTTATCCTTAAACTCAATAGATGAATCACCCATCATTAATCGATTATCTTTCAATTTACGAACATCAAATCTCGTATCCAATCCTTTATTGTTGCTGAACAACTTCTTCAGATATAATGTCGAATTATTTTCATGTTGTTTCAATGGTGAATTTTCAAATGGAATATTATCACTCTCAAATTGATTGATTGTTTCATTTTCATGTTGTTGTTTCAATGGTGAACTCTCGAATGAAATATCATCATAATCAAATTCATTGATTGTTTCATTTCATTCACTGTTATTGAATATATGATCAATTCTACCATCATTCTCACTTACAGCTGTTGTATATGTTTCATCTATCTCATCTTTCGGAATTATATCTGTAGGCTCATCTTTAATTTCACGTTTCATCTGATTAGATGTAGTAACCAATTTTTCCAAAGGTGTCACTACTGGTTTGAAAACTTCTTTCATAGCTTGCTCTGTTTTGTCTCTACCCAATTTGATCATTTTATGCTTTTGTCGAATGATGTCACTTGCTCTCACTATTTGGTTCAATATATTTTTTTCCTTATAATTTTTATTCGCCATGTTGATATATTCAAGCTCGAATCAGAACTGTGGCCAGAATCACCCACACAATTCAATTCATACTTATGAAACAATCAAATCCCTTTCTATATCTCCCTGATTTAATATCACTATCTTGGTCAATTACCATAGAACTATATTTATCATTCCAACATGCCAAACATAAATCTCGGAATTGCGCATATGTCATGTCTGTATTGATATGATCCTCATAGATATGCTTGAGATTCATTTCATCTTGTTGAAATAGCACTATCAAATTGGTATTATCTCGCACAAGATGTTTAGGAATACGTGTATACGTTTGACAAAGATAAAACGAGTCAACGTCTCTATGTCGACCCATACAGAAGAAAGCTCTGATGTTGTCTTGCTTCTCGCATGCGACAAATGACTAAACAAATGACTAACTATTATTCATAAAAAGATGTCTTTTTATACATATATATGTTTTAATACAACGATTTTAGAATCATTTATTCGGCGACTGTCATTGAAGATACATGTCACCGCGGAGACGTAATACTCACGGTAAAGGTCTCGTGAACAGTATTATTAATAAGCTTCCTTTTGAAGTTCATATTCCTGGTTATCAATATTGTGGTCCTGGAACCAAATTATCGAAGAGATTAGCTCGCGGTGATCCCGGTATCAATCCTCTTGATGCTGCATGTAAGGATCATGATATTGCATATTCAAAGAATCGTGATGATATTGAGAGGAACAAAGCTGATAAAGTGCTAGCTGAAAGAGCTTTGGAACGTGTTCTCAATAAAAACGCGAGTATTGGTGAGAGGGTAGCGGCTTTGGGTGTAACTCATATCATGAAATTGAAATCAAAACTCGGTGCGGGTGTGGGGAGAAAAAAGAAACAAACGATGAAGAAAAAGAATATTATGAAGTTGAAATCAAAACTCGGTGCGGGTATGAAGAGAAAGAAGAGACAAACGAAGAAGAAAAAGAAGACGTCATTCAAACAAATTGTTAGAGAAGCGAGAAATTCAATGCGAAATTCTGATGGCGATGTACTCAAGTCTGCGTTGAATGGTGCACGTGCTGCTGTGAAAAAAGCTGGTGGAAAAAGTAATGTGGACTCGCCGCCATGCATTTCACCTGTACCATTGAAAATAGGAGGAGTTTAACCATTACTTTTACCTATATTTGCTGGGCTGAGCGCTATTGGAAGTTTGGCTGGTGGAGCTGCTGGTATAGCTAAAGCTGTCAATGATGCGCGTGCAGCAAAACAACAAGTGGAGGAGAATAAACGTCACAATATGAAAATGGAGGATGTGGCATTAGGGGAAGGAGTGTATTTGAAACCATATAAGACTGGAATGGGTCTTTATTTAAAACAAGCAGCAAAAAACTTATAAACCTACCACATCGAGCGCTAACTGATGCTGATCTTATCAAATATGCGAAACTTATGCATATCCCACATTTTCGTGGGGTATTTAAGCGAAATAATTTGCCGGCAACTGGTCCACGAAAATATGAATCTGCCATTATCCATCTTGATGATAAGGATGGTCCCGGCACACATTGGGTAGCATATGAAAAGAAAAACAATGACGTAACATACTTTGATAGTTTCGGCAATTTGCGACCTCCACAAGATTTAATGAAGTATCTCGATGTTGGTAGGGTAAAATATAATTATGAGAAATATCAAGATTACAACACATTGATATGTGGACATCTATGTTTGAAATTTTTAACTAAACAACTATAAAATGAATGTGTAATGATAATTGAACATCAGTCAAAAAAATCAAAAAAATCAATCAGATTCGATAGTGTGTATCCACTGTGTGAACATCGTATCTATAGTGAAATAAATCTATTACGCGCGACGTGATACAACACGGTTCGCTGCGTTACAACTGTTACTGTGTTTAGCTTGACTCTTCACAAGACATATAAACCACGAACACAAATATATACAATAATAAATGGGGAGTACTGCCCCCCCATCTAAAAAAGATGGGAAAGAGCATCAATTAATAAGATCCGACAACGGCGTATCGACCATGATAAATACACCGGGCTCAGTCAAACGGAAGAGCGAAGTTTGTGCTTCACACGACGCACCTGTTACCAAGGTCAAGAAAAATCAAGACGAACTCGACTCGAGTACATCAGAAAGTGAATTTAACTCTTCAATAGACTCAGAAAATTGTGTTGTGAGTGACAATGAAATAAATACCAATAATAATCAAAAACCACTGGACAAAAACAAACATCAACCGCCCATTGTTGTTACACTCAACGATGAATTAGATTTCCATGCTATACATTCAATAGTAAATACCATATGCCCAAGTGTTAAATATAAATGTAATGGAAAACAGGTTACACTGCTTATCCAAGACTCAGTAAATTACAGTAAAATAATTGAAAGTCTCAAAATAGACGGAATTAAATTCCATACTTACGCCCGTAAAGGCGACATCAAACCCAAAATCATCCTTAAGGGTCTTCCGGTATTTAATACCGAATTAATCACCAAAGAATTCTCCAGTCAAAATATTGAATTGGTAAATATTCATCTTTTAAAAGCTAAAAATAACACTAATAATAGTCAAGCCACATATTTAATGACAGTTAATGATAATAATACACTTAAAGAAATAATCAAAATAAAGCACCTGTTTAATGTAATTATCCACTGGGACAAATACAGGCAAAGCACCAAAACCATGCAGTGCTACAACTGTCAAAGACATGGACACGGCCAATCCAACTGCTACCATGAACCTAGATGTATGAGATGTGCCGGTATACACCCAACAAAAGTGTGTGACATTGGTGACAATATCGAAAAATTCAAATATGCAAACTGTGGCAACAACCACAAATCAAACGACGTAAACTGTCCAAGTTTACTGAATTACATCAACAGTAAGAAAAATAACTCATTGACTAAAACTGATAAACTCAGAGAAACGGGGAGTGCATTGCACGAACAAATTAATCAGAGGCAGCACAATCACGCCCACACTTATGCCGCAGTGACCAAAAAGCAACTTACTATTAACAAACACACAATCCATCCCAACGATGCAGATGGTATCTACAATTGCAGTCCAACAACCATTCATGACCAGCACATCGATGGCAGTATTAGTGCTACCAATGGTGAAGTGAATAGTGTACAGTTGAATAATAATAATTTAATATTTGAATTAATTAAAGTGATTACAAATTGTCCTAGTGATCTATTTATTAAGGCTATCGAATTACTGAAAACACTAATATCTATAATTCCAAATATAACAAATATCAATAAAGTCGCAGACAAAACAAATGATACCTTATATGAAAATAATAAGGATAACGCGACACATATGTTTAACAATGTTAGTAAAAATAACAGCAATAATGTTAGTATTAAGATTAATAATAATAAGCCTAAAGCACACGTCGAGGCGAAGTCTGGAGCTCCTACAGCTTCAATTAAAGCCCATACTCTACCTAATGAAACTAGATCAAATAATGGCATTCGGTATAAAAATAAAAATTCAGCCAATACAAAACAAGATATTACAATTAAAAACTCAAAAAATCTTAATAAATTTGAAAAGAAAAATGGCTAACTTTGATAATAACCTAAAAATAGTTACATGGAATGCTAATGGCATCTGTAATAGAGTCGATGAACTTGAGGAGTTCCTACTGAGGCATCGCGTTGACGTGTGCTTTGTCTCAGAAACTAGGCTTTCGCAAAAATCTAAAAATATAAGATTTACAAATTTTAACTGCTACCGTAAGGATAGACATGGTACCAAAAACGGCGGAGGAGTTATGCTCCTTAACAATAAGAGATTTAATAATAGCGAAAAATGTATTGTAAACTCTAACCTCAATGCTATTGCTGATCTTGAGGTTGTAATAGTTGACTTGCATGATACTGCATATGCAGCCGTTTATTTACCACCACGAAAAACGCTCAATACTGACGAACTAACTAAAATACTGGCTTGCTCAAACAGGGTGGTGATTGGTGGAGACATCAATGCAAAGCATCAAGCTTGGGCCAACAAAACCCACAACAAATCCGGGAAAATACTCATTAACTATATACTACGTGATGGCAGTAATAACAATAATATCAAATGTCAAATAAAATATCCTGACGAGCCTACCTATTTTTCCATAAATAGCAAAAATGGTTCTGTCTTAGATCTTTTTATAGTTAAAAACATTAACATTAGTAAACCAGATGCTATTAACGATCTCTCATCTGATCACCTACCTGTAATCGCACAAATTGTACCAATTAACAATAATGTTTACACGGACAATAATAAATTGGACTATAGTAAGACTAATTGGACTAAATATAGAGAAGCCTTAAACAGTAATTGGACTATGAAAAACAAATTTAACAACAATGACGAGATTGATAGCACAATCAATGAATTAACCAAAACTATGACCAAATCTCTAAATATATCAACACCCAAATGGGACATTGTGAACAAATACAAAAACATTAACGTACAAATTAAACAAATGATTAAGAAAAGGAATGCAATTAGAAAAACTGCACAAAAAAACAACTGTTTCGAATGTAGAAAATCTGTTAATATACTTAACAACAAAATTAAATTTGAATTAAGTAAATTTAGAAACGATCAATATAATAAATACATAAAAAATCTTGAAATCAGAAACGGCTCCCTGTGGAATGCAGTAAAAACCGCAAAATTTATAAAAGGTCACAAAAACAAAAGTATTAATAAACTGCATGGTCCAAACGGAATAGTATACGATAAAACAGATAAAGCTAACGTATTTGCCAATTATTTTGAGTCGGTCTATAGAATAACACAGGATTATGGTTCAATAAGACACGAAAATTACATCAATAAGAAATACAAGATCATAATAGAATCACCGGTTACGGATAATTACGATGATATTAGAATTTACCCGAATGACATCAAGGCCATCATCAAAAATCTTAAAAATAAAAAGGCGCCAGGAATTGATGGCATTAACAATTTACAAATTAAAAACAGCTCTAACAAAATAATAATCCAACTCTATTATATTTTCAAATACTGCCTTAAACACAACTATTTTCCAACCGCGTGGAAAACCGCCAAATTACTGCCGCTGCCAAAGCCTGGTAAGGACTTTTTATTCCCACAAAATTATAGGCCAATAAGCCTTTTAAACTCTTTCTCTAAAATACTCGAGAAAATCATAGCGAAAAATATTATTAAAATCTTAAATATAAATAATGTAATAAATGAGGCACAGTTTGGTTTTAGACCGGGTCACTGCACTGTCAGGCAATTATCTAGGGTAGTCTACACAATAATAAGCAATGTAAATAAAAACAAACACACTGGCGTTATTCTAATGGACATTGAGAAGGCCTTCAACACAGTTTGGCACAAAGCACTAATCTATAAACTCTATGAAAATAAAATTCCAGTCAAAATTATTGAAATTATAAATTCTTACTTGATAAACATGAAATTTATTGTTAATATTGAAGGTCATCACAGTGATCCTAAGAGAATAACAGCTGGTGTACCTCAGGGGTCTGTATTGGGACCACTGTTGTTCATTATATACATCAACGATATTCCTAACATAGATGACAATACTCTGGCACTGTTTGCTGACGACACGGCAGTTATTTCCAACTCTGGTAGTTATAATATTCTAATTGACAAAATGCATAGGCATGCTGATACTATTAACAAATTTTTTCACAAATGGAAGATCAAACTCAATGCCAATAAAACAGAGATGATAATAACCAGTCATAATAGTCGTGTTGTCAGCCGTGAACTAAGAGTAGCAGATCAAACTATCAAAAATATCAACGGTGCTAGATACCTTGGTTTGCACATAGACGATAAACTCAAATTTACAAAACACATTAACATAACTGTAAATAAAGCAAAAGTCGCAATGTGTATGTTACACAGTATATTGTGTAACAAACATATAAAAACTAAACTTAAAATACTAGTATACAAGCTATGCATTCGACCCATTCTCACGTACGCTTGCCCAGTCTGGTGCAATACCAGTAATAGTAATATTTATAAACTTCAAACTATTCAAAACAAATGTCTTAATCTTATTCTCTGTAATTACAGATATAACACCAACTATATTAAAATTGAAGACTGTCACCGTATGGTCAAACTCGAATTTATAGACGAATATATTGAAAAGATTGCCAAAAACTTCTATACTAAACGCACAAACAATATTACTAATGTTAAAAAATTAGGCAAATATTCCATAAACCCTTTCTGGGACAAAAGAAAATGGCCGCATCAAAAATATTTCTGAACATCGATTATAAATGATTAATTTAATCATGTATGGCGTCAATGAATGTGATATGTATGCGTGGTTCATAAGATATGTATATGTATATACTTCGGGCTGGTCCCTCAATTAACGCATGCTGTCGCACTCTGAGATACCACAAACTAGACCATTAAGTTGTTCACAGGTTTTTGTTTATATTTTTTTCCTGTATTGACATTGTTTCTTTATTGACATTGCAAACAGCTGTAAACTCTCATTGTTGTTATAAAATAATTATGCGAATAGAGTAGAAACTACTAGGAGTCGCAAATATATATAAGCAAACTTGGTTTGCAACTTACATGTACCTGTAATATTACTGTACAATTGTCATCTCAAATAAAAACTTTTCAAACTAAAAAACTAACTAAAAATTGAACATCAGTCATGGATGATTCATTGACATTGACAGTATCTGGACGATCCTCCATACTCGAGGCTCAATATTTTCCACCAATTGAACTTTTACCGGAAAAAAATTATGTATTAGGGCTCATTGAATTGTTGACATTTAATTCAATCACCAATATTGATGAGACTAACAACCAATTTCGCTTGATTGATGAAAAAAATTTAGCTGATACTGAGACCGATCTTCTGATGGGATATCGCACAATCTTCATACCTACAGGCAGCTATGAAATTGAAGATATTGAAAGTTATCTGCAAAAAGCCTTACCAGATATATCTATAACCCTCAAACCCAATAACAATGAATTATGTTGTGAAATCAAGTGTGATCGTTTTATAGATTTTACAGCGAAGAACTCAGTAGGACAATTACTTGGATTCAAACCACATATCTACCCACCCAACATAACCTACAAATCAGATTTACCTGTGACAATTTTGAAAGTTAATGCACTTCGTGTTGAGTGTAACATTACAACGGGTGCTTATATCAATGAACATCGAGTGGACACGATTCATGAATTTTTCCCCAGTGTCCCACCAGGATATAAGATTGTTTTAGTTCTAACACACGTCATTTACATACCAGTCGCCGTGAAAGCAATACGACATCTACAGCTGAGAATAGTTGATCAAAACAATCATCTAGTGAATTTTCGCGGTGAAGTTATAACGATAAGATTGCATTTGAAATCGATGAAGTAATGGGGATTGTATATTGTTAAAACTTCAATTCATCTGTTGAATTGCCCGCGCTCACTTCACACATTACAACTATTGAGGTGACAAAATGGCGATGCAGACAACAAAACGTAACCATGACATCTTCCGGTGAATCTGCCGCCATATTCTTATATATAAACTTACGACACACATCGTGCAACACGTGCTGTTGTTCTGTGAATTTATTAATTTCAAGCAAGAAATCTTTTTGAGTCGATAATCTTACAAGGGCAAGGACAAACATCAGTTGATTCATAAAATCAACCAGCTTAGTTGGGATCACGAATCAGACATCAAGTGACACGTCAGTGGGAATTTATATAATTCATCCACCCACCCCATCGGAAATATCACAAGAAAACACCTCAATTCATCAAAGAATTCAACTCTACATCAGCGTAAAGTCTACATCATCAGGATCAACTTCATCAGAATTAGTCATCACATTCACACACAAATAAATACAAGTAAATTAACAATACACACAGGTACACCTCAAAATTTTACAATACACATTTATTATACATTCTTTCACATAACGTAATACTCAATCAAACATAATAGTTTGCAGCAAATACATTGTATGAAGATAAAACAACTACGGCAAACTTTGCAAACAAAATTAAGAATTAAAAATATTGATATATTATTTCTAACATATATGATACTGGAGAAACAATTGCAACGCAACTGGAGAAACCTCGTTACATCATACTAGGATTTCAAACTGGAGTAAAGAATTCAGTAGGAAAAAATAACAGTCGTTTCCATCACTGCAACATTCGAGACATCAAAGTGTTTCTCAATTCACAATCATATCCATATGGAAATCTCAATATTGATTTTGATCGTAATCAATACCCTATATTGTATGATATGTACACAAATTTTCAATCATCGTACTATGGAAAACGTGCTGATCCCATGTTAAATAAAAATGAATTTGCAACAGTCGCACCACTCATTGTTATCGACTGTTCGAAGCAAAATGAAAATATAAAATCTGGACCAGTAGATGTGAGAATTGAGTTTGAATCCTCCAAGAATTTTCCTGCCAATACTTCCGCTTACTGTCTAATTTTACATGATCGTATAGTTGAATATAAACCCATCAGTGGTACTGTACGAAAATTGATATGAATAAACAAATGTCTCTTCAATTAAAATCTCAACCTGATATTTATGCAATGTATGTGTACAATTATTGAACCTATACATGTTAGATTATAATTACAAATGTTACACTTTAATAATACTTACTCCTATGATGTTCAATAAAGAGGTTATTGTAAACATTTGAATATATTTATGTTGATATAAACATTTACGTTACGTGATTATCGATTGATATCATTAACGTTCAATTTATACATGTTTATGTTGATATGAACATTTACATTACGTGATTATTTGCGATCGAGAACGATTTCAATCGAGAATTGAGTGATTGATTAAAATTATTGAATCTATTTTATGTAATGAATATGAACAAATAAGGGATTATAATAGAGTGAAATAAGAAAGTATATATTTTGAAATTGTTCTTTTATTCACATTTAATTATCCACTATATTTTTTGCTTCGTGAAATTACATATTTTTTCACTCATCGTGAATATTTTTCCAGCTTCTTCCATCATATAAACGATGAGATCTTTCATAATATATATATCTTTTTCATTGACATCACTGGTAGCAGCGGTAGTTGCACTTATGGAGGCATCTTGATCATTAGTATCAGAGTTTCCCTCCTCCTTTTCTTTCTGCTTCATGTGTTGTAGGCCCACCGGATATTCATTACCCGCAATATCATAACCTTCATCATCATCATTATCATTATTGACTCCATTGATGGCATTATTCACCAATTTTTTCCCTGACAGTTCTTCCACTTTACTCGTCATACTTCGTAGACGACTTTTCAATTGGTTTGGAAAGTATATGAGATTTTCCATCATTATTATGATGGTGGCATCACTTTTTTTGACACATTCACATCTTGGACATACTTTGCGACCATATTCATTCATATCCTCCTCACGCAATCGTCCAATTCGCATTACACTATCATGAAATTCGATTAAATCTCTGCGAAATTGGTATACTTCTGGTGAGGCTCGATTACCAAAATTTTTTATCAAAATTTCATCATAGTTATGAGCGTGTGGTGGTACAAACTCAAAAAACTTATTTTCTTTAGGAGAAAGATCTTTTATAATATTCGCACCAATATTCATATTCGAAAAAATGAATGGAAGTCGTATACACAAAATATGAGAGTTGACTGAATAGTTTGCATGTAAAATCTCGAGTTCTTATAGTATAATCCCCCACCCTCAATTGTGTATAATTTGAAATAGCCATGAGGGGGTGTGGGGTTGGGATTTCAGACCGCTTATAAAACGATGATGCCCACTTGCCGATAAAAAAAAACGGCCTACAATAGTGTGACCTACAAATAGGTAAGCTAGATAATAACTCGCGTCACTACCGCTGGTAAGGTAGGTAATGACATAGCTTGGAACAAAACCTGTGATGGTAAAGCAGATTGATCCAGAACCCGCCTTATTTTACTACTAATGAATGTACGAATTATTACATTGAGAGTAAGATAAATTATGGTGAATGTCCGATATTATTGTTTAAATGTTTATACGGTTGTTGAGTTGGTAATTTATACTATGAATAATAAGTTACAGAGTTGACAACATTTGGAATATACGTTTGATGTGCCTATGTGTTAGTGCACGCACACCTATATATATTCTACGTTATTTTGAGAGTAATTAAGCGAGCACATGTTATAAAATAAACTCGACCATTTATTCTTCTTTTATTTCACTCCTATCAGGTTATGCACAAAATAGTGGAGTGTAAATGTAATTATGAAATGCAGCAAGTTTTGTTTTGGGAGAAATATTTTTGTGCTCGTAAAAATATTTGTTTCTTTTTCCTGTGTATTCGCACTGAGTGTGCACGTGTGCAAGAATTTGAGGTTAGGAAAGAACACGAATAACGAACTGTTTTTTTTTTGTATTTCCATTCGTTTTTGTGTGGTTTATGTAGCAAAAAAAAAAACAGTTTGATAAATGTCTACGAACCAGCACATACCGATGATAACAAAGTTAAAGGGGCCAGAAAACTATCTAAATTGGAAATTTGCTTGCAAGGCTTTTCTGACTGTCGACGGTTTGTGGAAATGCGTTGAAGGAGGAGCTGCAGCAATAGCAATTGAGGAAAAAATGTCCAAGGCTAAGGCAAAAATAATTTTATGTGTTGATGAAATAATGTATACTCATATTAGAGATTTGAATACTCCAAAAAAAATGGGGGACACTTTGAAGGGAGTTTGTGAGGACTCCGGATTAATAAACCAGATTAAATTTATGAGAGATTTAGTTACAACATAATTAGAAAAATGTTCCAGTACAGAAGAATATGTAAACAAAATTGTCGGGGAAGCACAGCAATTGAATAATATAGGTTTCACCGTTTCGGATGAATGGATTGGAAATCTACTTTTAGCAGGTTTACCTAAAAAATATGAGCCAATGATAATGGGATTCCAAGCTTGTGGGTCCAAGATTACTGGCACAGCAATAAAATCCAAAATTCTTCAGGAAATACACTTTGGAAGTAAGCCGAGCACTTCAACCGAGTCCAACGAATCTGCTTCTCACGCCAAAAAGTTTCAACATGGGAAAAATTGGTCTAGAGGAATCTTCAATAATAATCAAGGTGAAAGGAAATTCAAATGTTATAATTGTGGTAGATATGGTCATATTGCGAATTATTGCAAGTCCACAAAGAAGAGAGGGCAATTACATTTAGCCCAAAATTCTGATAATGATTCAAATAATGAAGATTCAGCTTGGATTCTTAGCTTCGCTGCAGGCGACATAAATTTAAAGAAATGGTAATTAGATTCTGGTGCTAGTCAGCATACGACTCCAGTAAAAGATTTATTAAAAGAATATGAACAAATTGAGAAGAGAAATATTAGAGTCACCGACAATAGAGAAATAAAAGCGATCGGCAAAGGAAAAGTGATTTTAAATTTGAATCTGAATGGAAAATGTCAACAAACGCCAATGCGTAATGTCCTATTTGTTCCTGGTTTGGCGGCGAATCTAATTTCAATGAATAAATTAACCAATCCAGGTTTTAAGGTTACATTTCATGAAAATGGATGCAGTATTTTGAATAAGGAAGAAGAAACTGTTGCTGAAGCTACCAAGATTGAAGGAATGTATGAACTGAACATAACAGAAGATGAAAACAACGATAAAACTTTAGCAGTTTTTCAACGTGAAAAATTCTCAAATATTGATCCAGAAACCTGGCATGAACGCTTAGGTCATTTGAATGCCAAATATATGGTTAAATTAAATCAATTAGTTGATGGATATATGATTGGAAATATAATTAATAATCCATGCGAAGTCTGTCTACAAGGTAAGCAATCAATATTACCGTTTAAATATTCAAAAACCACATCATCACATCCACTCGAGTTGATTCATACGGATCTAAATGGTCCAATGAGAGCGAAATCAGTAAATGAAAATAAATACTTTTTAATATTTGTGAATGACTTCAGCAAATTTACTACAATTTATTTTTTTAAAACTGAGGATGAAGTTAAAAAATACTTTGAAATTTATAAAAAGTTTCTAGAGAATCAATTAGAGTTAAAAATAAAATCATTTAGATGCGATAACGGAACAGAATATGTCCATAAAGATATTGAATGCTTTCTCCAAGAATATGAATTAAGATGTCAAACTACGTGTCCTTTCACACCACAACAGAATGAGGTAGCCGAAAGGAAGAACCGCAGCATAGTAGAGAAGGCCAAATGTCTTTTATTTGAAGCAAATTTGTCAAAGAATTTTTGGCAGGAAGCATCTCCAACAGCAGTACATTTATTGAACAGATTTCCAATAACGTCGTCAGAAAATTCAGCTCCATTTGAAGCATGGTTTTGTAAAAGACCAAATATCAATCATTTACGTATTTTTGGGTGTGGAGTACTGGTGGGAATACCAAAAGAAAAAAGGGAAAAATGGGATCCAAATTCCCAGAGTTTGATTCATGTACGTTATTATAATGATACAAAAGGCTATAAATTGTAGATTCCTAGAACACATGAATTTATAAAAAGTAGAGAATGTGTTTTTTTTTGAAGATATTATGTATTATAAAAAACAAACAGCCGATACAGTTGAAACAAAAATCCAAGGAGAAAAAGTAGATTCAGTTCTTTGGCTAACAGAAGAAAAAGAAAATGAATCAGAAAACGATTTTATACCAATGGAAATTGAAAATCTAGAAATAAATTCAAATCAAAATATTCAAAATCAATTACCAGATTACAGTCAAAGTGTTCAGGGTCAGCAAAAAAACTCACAAGTTTCAGAGCGTCCAAAAAGGCAAAAAAAAAATTGCCAAATAAATTTAATGATTACATTGTATATATAGCAATGAATTCTACACCAGGAGAACCACAAACTTGGAAACAGGCTATGGAAAGCCCTCTCAAAGAGGAGTGGATGGAAGCAATGAATTCAGAAATTAAAACACTCAAAAAGAACAAATCTTGGGATTTAGTAGATTCACCACCTTAAAAAACCCCAATATTTTTGAAGTGGGTATATAAATTGAAAAGAAATGAGAAAGGAGAAATTGACAGATACAAAGCGAGGTTAGTTGCCAAAGGATACATGCAGATATTTGGGCAAGATTTCCAAGATACTTTTTCCCCAGTAGTAAGATACACTACTATTCGTTCATTAATTGGTGTTGCGTTGAAAGAAAATTTAATGATGTATCATATTGATATAGAGACCGCATTTTTAAATGGGGATTTGGATGAGGAAATCTATGTTGAACAGCTACCTTCTTTTGTTGATCCGAATAATCCTAATAAAGTTTCAAAACTTAAGAAGGCACTTTATGGTCTGAAACAAAGCTCCAAAAATTGGAATTTGAAACTGAGTATATTTATCCCAATTAAATTTTGAACAGTGTCAAACAGACACTTGTGTGTTTGTCTATAGAAATACTACGAATGATTCACTTATGTATTTAGCAGTTTATGTCGACGATTTGATTGTTGTAACAAATGACCCAAAGTTGAAGGATGAATCACTAGTAAGTTTGGGAAGGAATATTGGAGTAAAGGATCTAGGTGTTCTCAGTTTTTTCTTGAACATCAAAATAGAAAGAAACATTTCAGAAAACAAAATTTTATTGAATCAGTGTACTTATGTAGATCCAATTATAGAAAAATTCAATATGAAAAAGTGTCATTCACATCAAACTCCGTTAAATGCGAGTCAAAATTTGAATGAAGTTAGTGAGGAGAATGTAGATACCAGTTTAAAAAAAATTAATTTTCCTAATCAGGAATGTGTGGGATCAATTCCATATATGAGCCAAACTACTCGGCCAGATATTTGCTATGCAGCCTAATACATATATATCATTAACTGAATGAAATGACGAACATGTACATACATATTGTGACGAAATTCGTCCAGGCGACGCCAATTATGCGTGCGAGTAGGGTGCATTTGCACCTATCTCTACAATAATTCCAAAAGCCGAGGTTCCAAAAGCCGAGGCGAACGACACACACGAATCCACGTTTATAAGAGAGAATATTTTTGATCTATATAGAGTCGCGTTATTATTCATTGTGAGCGTGAAATGCGTATGAGAGATTGGAATGTAGACGCTCATTATTATTATTATCTGCACCATTATTTTCTTACTATTTCATTTTCATTAACAATTAAATAAATATGTCAAATTTCATATTATAAATAAGTTCTCCCGGTTTATTCATCAATTATTATTATTCGAACGGGAGTGGCATTCCTTGTGTGCTGTGGTGGTTGCTGTTGCCAAAAATTATTAATTATATATTATTTTTAAATATTGTGCGTGGCGCCTAGAAAACGCCACGTCACAATATATAAATATTAGGGTGTTTCAGAAAAAAGCAACATTTATTTTTCCCCTCGGGTACATGCTTAAAAGTTTCGTTTAGGTCAGAGAATAAGTCTCTGAAAATATAAGCCCTTAATATTAATATTAAGATAGTGCATACCGCATTTTTCTATTTTCCATAAGAATAATATGGGGAGAATTGTTTTTACATCTTCTGATTTTTGTAACTTGTAAACTACTAATTACACAGAAAATCGCAATACATATTGTTATCGAGAATTGAACGCTCTACAAAAAAGGTCTCTCCTCATTTTTTGTAGCCCCCCCCCCCTTTTTTTTTTTGTAGCCCAAGTAAAATTGTAGTAACAATTTTGAAAATATTCTGAAAGCGTTCTATTTTTTTTATTAGCTAAAAATACAATTGTTTAACATTTTTCGAAAGTTAAAAAATATATTAGAAGTGAAATTAATGCGTATTTTGTCAATAAAACTACAGTTTCTGGTGTAATATGCAAAAATCAGCCGAATTTACGAAAAATTCAACTTTGACACTGAATAAC